>JAMZEH010000025.1:3547500-3555000 GCA_024699665.1 Ostrea denselamellosa
AAGTCGTACATCAACTATGTAATTATACTCGTACGTCATATAACTCTTTTTATTTTCTGTTTGAATAATTTCGAGCTTTCTGATTGGCTGAGATCCAACAAATTAGAAAGAATGGAACGTTATGTTCATACCCACGTGCATTCGAGGTAATAACATTTGATTTTTTCCAACAACTGACCAAATATGTATTGAGAATTGATACCACTTGTCATTATTTTTTTATCGTCCAATGAAAACTCGCGTCTCTAATAACTTTTGACTAGATCTTGCACTTTAGCTGTAAATAAAGACGGCTAACTAGGTGTTGTTCGGTAGACGCTAGTGGCCTGTTTTGATGCTTTGAATTATTTAATCATATGATAAAACAATTATTGACATTTTCTCTGTTGATTCGATGCTTTAGCCACAGATATCTGACGTATGGACCCGCACTCCCCAATTTAGTTAAAATTGGACTTGTTTGTATATTGCGCTGCCCTACGATACACTTCAATACACGTGTACCAATCATAGGTGAGCGGAACGAAGGATCTGATTTTTCTTGATTTGGACAATTCTTTTGATTCACCGTTTTTTGGTTGTTGTTTTTTTTTTTGGTTTTTTTTTTTTTGTTTTTTGGTTTTTTTTTTAATGAGCAAAGCGTTGCAAGATTTTTTTTATTTACACGCTTTGATTTTACAGTTTTACTCAATTAAATATATAAATAGGTGAAAAGTAGGCTTATGCAAATCAATCGGGGGGGGGGGGGTCCTCGCTTTGGCCTGAATTTTCGAAGTTAATGATCTATGATTTATATTTAGATTTCATGCCAACGGCAAATCAAGGGGATTGGCTAGTTGTATAATGTTTAACGTCCCAATCGAAAATTTTACAGCTATATGGAGATGTAATCATCACCGGTGAAGAGCTGCAACATTCAGGCCTATTCTCGGCGCTTACGGCCTTTGAGCAGGGAGGAATCTTTATCGTGTCACACCTGCCGGGTTTTTGCGGTCTTATCCGAAGGACCGCCTCATGTAGTCGTCTCTTACAACAAGCAAGAGGTACTGAGGACCTATTCTAACCCGGATCCCCACGGAATGCAAAGGGATTAGTCTTTTTCTCTATACCTATGCGATTTCGACAAAATATCACAATCCTGCATTTTGAATAATTTTTTTTGGAACATATTGTGGTTTTCTTTCTATTCGCAAGCAAACAATTCATGTTGGTCATGGTGTATTAAAATTGGTTTGACTCGTTTCTTTGGTCCATCATGTATAGATATCGAATGGCGAAGTAAACAATGTGTAAATCGTAATCATTAATCCCCGAGACATATACAAGTTCGAGTGTAGGGCAACACGGACTTCCGACAAAGCGAAGGTAGGATCAGGTGCCATGGAGGAGTAAGCATCCTCTGCTGACCGGTCACACCAGCCGTGAGCCCTTAGTCGAAATTAGGTAAACGGGATTATCTGTAGTCAAAGTTGGTATAAAAAATGACAGTCTAACAAAGGGTATGAAACAAATCATTCAACATATGTCCCAGAGACACTTTGTAATCGCAAACAAGGTCATTATAGCGACCGTAAAATTTACGAAATGATGACTTCAAACGAGATTCGTTATAACCCTGCAACGTAAATTTTTTTGTCAGTAGTTGAGCTCGCTTTAAGACTATAAAATCCTATAGTTCTTGATAATGCGCAGTTTTAAATCATCTGTTGTTGGTTGGTATTATATCGTTTATGTGGGACGCTCGGGAATTTTCACTCATATATGGAGACGTCACCAATGCGGTGAAGGGCTGCCAAATTTAGGGCCATATATGCTTTGAGCAGGGAGGGGTCTTTGTCGTGCCACATCTACTGTGACACGGGACCTCAGTTTCTGAGGTCTCATCCGAAGGACCGTCCCCATTCAGTCACCTCTTATGACAAGTAAGGAGTACCATGGACCTATTGTAACTCGGATCCCTACACGAATTATTTTGTAAAAATAAGCTTATTTTGATGAAAATATCTAGGAGCATCTCACCAAAATGGGTAGTATTAGTGATACAATGCTCTTTGGTGTTTTCCTGTATTTCCTTGGAAGATGTCCGAGGTTACTCAATGGTGTTCTAACCAATTACACTGGCCGACTCAAAAATCCATAGCTCTCGGTCTCTCGGTTTGCTTGCAGTAGTAAAAGAAAAGTCCACCGTGCGTGCATGATAAAAAATAAGATAGCAGAAGTTTGTCGGAAGTGAAAGAGGAATATGAATAAAAAATACCAATGAATCTACATCCCACGTTACCTGGCGTTGACAGGAAATCTGTAAATCAAAGCACATTACTTCTAAGCTCCAGCGCAAAGAGCTTTCTTATTGTTTACACGAGCCTGATTTTCACTTGGTTATATATCTGAACCAGTAAAGCTGTGAAACTTAAGGAAATTAATAAAAACGTTAAATTGCGTTGGGTATCTGTGGTTTTTTACTACCCCTCAAAATACCATTTCCACACCAACACAAAGTGAAAAGTTCATTATATACACTTATGGCGTAACGCTCCACATCACCAATTACTGTATATATGTAACATTTCACACATCACAAAGTGGATGTTTTGTTTGTTTGATTCTTTTTCTGCCACACTCAACTATTTTTCAGTTATCTGGTGGCATCCAGTTTTTATAAGTGGAGGAGAGAACCCAGATACAATGTATCCGGGAAGAGACCAACGACCTTCCGAAAGTAAACTGGCAAACTTTCTCACATATATCGGTGCGAGCGGGATTCGAACCTGCGTCGACTAGAGGTGAGAGGCCTTGTGATTTTGAGCGCAATGCTTTAACCACTCGGCCACGGAGGCCCCTGTTCGAATTTAAAAAAGGAAATTTATGGGAAGTTTTGATAGTCCTAGAGAAAAATAAATTCCATAGAGAAATATATTCTATAGAAAAAAAAATATCATGTCGGCAAAATGAAATTCCCTTAGCATTCCAACAAAATCAGAATGATTTTTATTTTAGCTATATAAGATTTTTAGAATAATTTTCCCTTGGGGAATGGCATTTAGATAAAAAAAAATCCTATAGGAATTTAAGATTCCAGTGGTATTTTGTTAAAATTTTATATGAAATTTTTCCTGAGAGATTTTCTTAAGAAGGGTGAATGTTTCATCTATCAGGAGAGGATCACGTGTAGTTTTTGTACCACAGCAACTTGTTAATTTTTTAATTAAGTTTCAAAGTTAGACAAAGCGATTTTATTGGTTTAAACATGGCCAAGTGCAGAAAACAAAATACCCCGCTGTGATTCTTGTATGTCATGCAAACAAATGAGAATAAATCATTGTCATTGTCATTGTCTGTGGGTGGTAACACTCAGTCTCTTGCATAAACAAAACCTTAGTCACGTGCATTAGAATAATCGTGATGTATCCCTCTATGAGTCTCATCAGCGGATGGCAACAGTCTCGCAAAAATTACAGTTACAGAAGGCCTTGGTCCAGTGCAAGAAATTAAATATGTTCTACCCCCCCCCCCCCCCCCCCCTCCCTCCCCGCACCCACCTCTGTAAAACACAAAAAGGAAAACTTAACTCCTCCTTTACTACATAAGAGATGTGTCACACACACATTTCTATCTTATTTAACGGGCATGGACACGATTTGACCTTAAAGTTTTATTTTTTATATAATACTTAACTAAGGTATTTCAAAGGGTCAGTAAAAATTTGAATGTCAGTTGTCGGGTATAAGAAAGATACAGCGCTCACAGTTCTTTGTTATGTAAAAAAGACTTATGTCATGTTTTTGTTTACATAGGTTAAATATGCTAGTAAAAGTTTCGTTTAAAGCAGATTTTTTTTTTTCTAATTACAAATTAATTCATAACACATTTAAACAATTTCAAGTGTTTGTCATATCTCATTTTGTGTTAAACATGATATTTTCTATTGAGCAATCTATATGCAATACGTGTAAATTAAAAATATACTTACCCCCTAATAGTATCGGATGCTAATTTACTAGACAATACTTAACTAAGGCATTTCGAAGGGTCAGTAAAAATTTGAAGGTCATTTGTCGGGTATAAGAGAGATACCGCGCTCGTAGTTTACAAGACCTGTGCACTAGTGTGGTTTACAATCGCTTTGCCTGCACCCTTCGTGCCAGAAAAGTCCACTAGCGATTGATTGTGACCATTATCACTAAAAAGCAAAATTTTGATCAATTTTCTGTGATTCTATTGTAGTTTAGTTTACCTTCTAGCCTAGACATGATCAGTACGGATACACCCTGGTGATCCTCTCTTTCGTGAGTTGTTCCACATAGTTTGCTTTTTTTTGCCTTTCCCCCCCCCCCCCCCCCCCCCCCCCTTCATCTTCATGATTTATTCATGATACATTTTTATGTACTAGTTTTCTGGCATGATAATTATTTGACTATCTAGACTGCTTATTCTTTGTGTCACGAGTTGGTCCACTGTGGTTACTTTCTTTTGCCTTTTGGACTATACATGCAGTGATTGAAAATTGATATATGATATAAATAATAATTATGCATGTACAATTCACCAAAGAAATGGAATTATTGTGGTAAGCAGGTTTAAATATTCCTGGGATGATTTAAAAGATCATTAGATCTTCCAAAGTGTTTGATATATCAAAACACGACAGTTCTCAAGATAAATACAGTTCTATGTAAATCAAAAAATAGACCATTTCTATGAAATTAAAAATAGACCACTGGTGGTATTATGGCTTTTAAAGGAAGCCAGCCATTATGATGATTTAGAGTACGTCCTTTAGTGGGTGACATAATTTCGACATAATTTTCCGACAAGTCGACATAAATAATTGACAAATCGACATAATCATGTGACAAGTCGACATAATTAATTGACAAATCGACATAATTATGTGACATGTGATGACAGAAATATGTCACCATACATGTACATTTCGGTTACAAGAGAATTATGCAGTTCTGTTATAGTTCTCAGTAATATTCTGTTAAAACCGGCAACATTCCTTGACCGATTCTTGGTAAACAAAGTTCACCCGTAGTGAATTAATTGTCTGTTGTTTTTCGGACACATTCAACAATTTTTCAGTTATCTTGTGACGTCTAGTTTTTTAGCCTTACGTCACCTTTGTTTTAACGAAAAGCCCAAGGAACTATACTGTTGTATATACCTGTATCATGGGATTACACATCATTTAAAGATTTCCGGGGGTAGGTACCGATATTTCATTGTACAGATGACATTAGGCCACTCATATTTAAAACTAAGTGACCAGGGAAATATATTGTATACATTGTATAATTTCACTTCATAAAAAGGTTTCTAAGGTAACCGACATTTCAAGGTATGGATGACCTTAGGTCATCCTTGTATATTTCTACTTCTATTTCAAGTATATGGCCAAATAACAGGTAGAGCGATCACATAACCAGCCTCCTGCTATGAAATTCCGAAATTTCAGCCTCCGAAATTCATATTTCCCGTGCTCTCTTATACACAAACTTATATATGTTTTAATTCTATCTACAACACTTCCACTGAACAATGGCAAAGTTAAAACATAATATGATTTACGTAAAACACTCACGGGTCATCTGAACATGAATTTGGACAACATTTACGTAAGGTTTGATGAAAATATGCCCAGTAGAGGAAAATATATGAATAGTTTACAAACGGATAGACAAATGACGAGTGATCAAAAAAGCTCGTTTTAATACTCTTTGGCTAACATGAGCTGTACATTTCACACAGACACTGCTGTAATATCATAAAATGTAATATCCACAGTTACGTAATTTTCATTTCTGAAATCAGAAGGTGCCGTACCAGAGGACCCCCCCCCCCCCCCCCCCCATTGTTTCTTAATTGGTAATGATTATGCGGACAGGTGGTACTAAAAATAACGAACAGATCTAATCTGCAACAAACATGCATTCATTGTGGATGATGAAAGCAATGTGAATTTCAAAAGAAATATAGGAGAAAGATCAGTCAATGTATATATCACCCTTACACAGTAAATTAAGAATGCCAACAAACGTTTTAGCGATTCTTACATTTATGAGTGAATGATGGGCCTTACTTTGAATAGTAACTCCAGTATAGTGTAGTATTTCTTTGTGATACAGTACAGATTGACTGAAAATTTTTAAAATTCTTAAAAACGGTTATTCTTACGTAATATTACTTCATTTCTTCAATATACTGGAGTTAAAACGTAGGAGATAATCGCTGTTAAGGTGAATGAACAGCCGTGCTCGTTAAAAGTCATTTCAAAGACGTCAATACGATATGATTTGTAACTATTGCATGTTAATAGATTACCTATATTTTAAAAGAAAATAACTTTTGAATAGATAAGATCTTACTTCCAATAAATTTTGAAAACTTAGGTTTTATATTCTTTCCGTAGAAAATATAAGAAACAATTTGCTATATATATATAGCCATTTAATGATTTTATTGGAAATGTCGAAAATAATGTAAGTTCATATAAATTGATACTGTGGCATAATTTGCCAGATAATGATTTTGAACATGGCTGCTTTACTTGCCGGTCTTTAATTACTTGATACCATAATTGCATATATTAAGTCCATTAATGCAAATTATAAGGCGTTACTAATCATTGCATGTTTAATGAACGGCTCAAAATGTCAATTAGATCGGTATTTTAGCAACGAGTGAAAATGAGAGAGACCCCTGCTATTAGTAGACTGATTGTATCATAGGGCTCTGTTATTTCATATCGATCCGTAGTGACACGGTGTCTTCTCGGTATGGATTGATTAATGTCACACTAATTCTTCAATGGGGATCCATATTTGTACAGAACTTCAACACTACATAGCTACAGAAAGCTGTGCATGAGTTAGTAAATATTCACTACTGTTAATCACGGTCATTAAATGAAAGTCGCTGATTTATCCTTTGTGTTAAGTCGTCTGCGGGACACAATACGTGTTTCATACGTTAATGTATCATCCTTTTAACCCGCAAAACTCTAGTGCACAAAAAAATGTGCCTATCAAACTATTCTTTAGTTAGCACAAAACGCGACTTTGAAATTGATACCGGTGAAATATTCATCTTGGAAATATCGTGGAATAGTGAAGACATAACATGTTCGTGATCTCCGACGAAAGGAACTTGTACGTTGAATGGTGATTTTTTAAAGTGTAATCTTGAAAAAAAGTAAACAGCGGCACACACACACACACACACACACACACACACACACACACACACACACACACACACACACACACACACATATATATATATATATATATATATATATATATATATATATATCAGAGATTAAATAAAAATAACTGCCCTCTAAGTGAAGAAATATTTCATATAAAGCACAAAGAAATTCACTAAATATGTATGGATACAGACTTCTGTCCCTATCCGGGGTTGAATTCTGTGGAGTGCAACAAACAAGAAATATTTCAGAAACATGTATCCCTCCCTCCTCTCTGTGGTGCATAAATG